>JAINUG010000051.1:1892500-1930944 GCA_029706075.1 Aldrovandia affinis | reverse complement strand
TGTCCATGTGTGTGTGTTGTACATTCCCCAAACATATATTGCTCAGTTCAAAATTTGACTCATTCCTTCAGATGAATTACTGGCTATCCTGTGAGCACATCTGTGACATGACAGAGTTTGGAGATGTTTGACCTCGATGCCAAAACACACTTGCTGAACCTAAAACAAGAGCTGTGAATATGTCCTATCTGTGTGTGTGTGTGTGTGTTGTGTATGTGTGTGTGAGTGATGGTGTGTGTGTTTGTTTATGTGTGTGTGTGTGTGTGTGATGGTGTGTGTGTTTGTGTGTGTGTTTTGTGTTTGTGTGTGTGTGTGTGTGTGTGGAGTGATTCTGTGTGTTTGTGTATGTGCTTGTGTGTGTGTGTGTTTGTGTGTGTGTGTGAGTGTGTGCTTGTGTATGTGCGTGTGTGTGTGTTTGTGTGTGTGAGTGTGTGCTTGTGTATGTGCGTGTGCATGTGTGCGCAGCTTGATACACTTGTGTGCTTTCTTTGTGTTACGCTCCCTGTCTGCTCTTCTGGACTTTATCAGTCCATTGTTTTGCTTGGCATCCCCTCAATGTAAACTGAAACACAGAGTGAAGCTGGCTGTCTCAGGCGCTCAGTGCTTTGCGGGGAGTGGGCGGGTTGGTGGGGTGGGTGGGGGGGGTGCGGGCATGGCGGGAGCAGAGCCACCTTTTCTTTGGACCAGGAAGCTCTGAATCATGCAGGCCTTCCTGTGAGCACCCTCAGGAAGCTGTCTCTGGGCCCTTGGCCGTGGAGTTTGACCATTCCCTGAGATCAGGTGGGCGAGCAAATACCGGACCTCCCAGGCCACACTGTGTGTATGTATGTATGTGTGTGTGTGTGTGTGTGCAGAAGAATGGGCTGGATTGCTGTAAGTACTTGAACATTTTTAAACAACTTGGTCGTTAATTTTAAGAGCCGATTTCCAGAAAGAGCCAGGGTGGTCTGGTCGAACGGCCTTTCATCAGGACCCTCCCTGCCGGTGTGGTGTCTTCCGTGTCTGTTGCGGGCTTCAGTTACAAAGCTTCCAGTGACTACAGGGTTTTACTACGGTCAAATCAGCACTTCTTATCTCTTATTGTAGTTATCTGTCAGAGGCTAATATAAAGTTAGGATCACCCATATAGCATTTAACAAAATGAATGGTGCCGCACGTTGTGTAACAAAGTGTGGACGGACAATTAATGGCTTAACCTGTGCTACTGGACCATAGGTCAGGGTTGTTATTCACACACAAACGTTGAACAGGATTCACGGCCTTCCTCTGGGGTTGCGATATGAACTCAGACGCAGGTCTGTAATGCGATATTTTTAGTACGGTAGCCCTATTTCGCATGCTACCTTGACCTTCCTGTTTTCTCTCGCTCCGAGACTCCATGTTTTGGCTGTGCTACTGAAAGATTTACTTCAGGTTAAACAAAAGACACAAAGGGTTGATGGAAAAAGGGCCCCATTGTGTGCTGTAGGACAAACATCCATTTTAGTAGTTGCGGGAAAAAAATGAGATGATAGCAGAATCCTTTTCATTTTTGCAAAGTATGGAAAACTATTTGAGTGAAAAGGACACTGTGTCAGTCCTTGTTAACTAGCTACTTGAGATATCGATATGGCCTTGCCAACGGGACGCGAGAGAGGCGGCGTAGACTCAGCTGAACGGAGGTGCTTTCTGCAGCGTGCGTATCGAGGGATTGAAAGCCTGCTCAAGGCCGTGCGTCTTGCATGGAGGAAAGTGGAGTTGACCCCGAGGCCCATCAATCAGAGCAAAGGGGCAGGGAGGCTGTGGACTTCAAAACGAGAGTAAACAATGGCAGAACACAGCAGCCACCGGTTGGAATGCGAGCCGCAGTTTAGGTCGGAATCGTGCCCCCGGGCGGATGTCACCGACGCCGTTTCCACCGATCCGGCACTGGATCGCTTCGCCTGCTTTTTCTCATCACGTGCCACCGCAAACACTTCTCTTTTCATCTGTCGTCTTTCTTAAACTTTTCGTCTTGAAATTCAGTGGGGGGGGGTATTATTATTTTTAAATCCACTTAGGAGAAAATAGATAAAATCTCAGTTCACTCAGTTCCCTGGCGCTGGTCATCCTGATCCGTATACTGAGGGGAACAGACGTTTCGTGCCTCCACCGTTCGTTGGCTTTACAGTTCCCTGTGAAGCGCGGCCATGCCTGCTTTACGGTCTGTTCTTTTACAGGGCTGTACGCGGGGCGGCAGGCACCCTGACCTTTTAGGGAGAATGAATAATTCAGCCGCATAAACTATTCAATTGACATTAATCTAACTGAGAACATGGTTTTAATTTTCTGATTCGAAGCCACTTTGTGCTGCGGCTTGTAAGGAATGAGGCAGTTTTTCTTCCTTCGTAAACGTTCATCCAATAATTTTGAGTTTCTGCCAAACAAAGTGGGGTGTGTCAGCTGTCAAAACATTTTTATAATACACTGCTGCCCCCCCCCCCTCTGCTCTCGGTGTGTTTCAGGCGAGACTTGGAAAGGTTAGTCAAACCCTCTCAGGTTTATTGCAAATGGTGACAGAGTCATAATTAGGCCTACCCCTGGCATCTACCTGATGGCTTTGTGAGGCAAGTAATCAGTCCATTCTAATTAACTTCTGGAGGAAGATGTCTTTATATCTATTTACGTACAAAACTACTCTTTTTCAAACTTCTGTTTGACCTCAACAAGTTATTTATCACATGGCCTGCCACCACCGGTTTCTTTTCCTTCCTCGTCCAGTGGAAATGCACATATTTTTGGGGGGAGATTTGTATTGGCATTTCGGTACATAACAAGGTGCTTTGCCAATTTAATTCAGTATGAGATTTTGGTCTGCATTACAGAAATAACAGTGAGCTCAGTTCTTTCACTGTGGTGAATCTGCCTTCCACTGCTTATCAGCTACAGGCAGTGTTCTTTTTATTGAACTTCTTTATGCCGATAAAATATTGGAATACACATCACCATTGCATTTGTATAGATGTTTGTGTGCAAGCTCTGGCTACAAAACCCTCCTCCGAATCTCCCTGCCTTTAGGGAACGCAAGGCCATGCCACACTTCTCTGTTTCCTCACTGCTTCTGAGAGCTACAGCGGTTTATATGGATAAATGTGAACATTTTAGATCTCTTCAAAGCTTTTCAAATTATATTCAATGAACATGTGGTTTGATTCGCAATAACTTTGCATCAATAGCATTAACAATAATAATAATAATAATAATAATAATCGTCATCGTCATGATGGATTGCACTGAAGTGACTTTCACGTCGTGATCTCACAGTACTTTACAGTGAGGGGGGGTGGGGGAGTCTCACCTCGGATGGAATGAAAAGGGCACTGTTTGTGTGAGTCTCTGAGAGCAGAGGTCCTTCCCGCTCTCTCGCCCTCACAGGGAGATGTTTTGCTGGGACTGGAGCCCGCGCCCTCCTCTCTCTGGAGCACGCTCCCCGCCTCTGAGGCCCGGGGAGGGGGGGGGGGGCGGGGCGCCTCAGGCCCTGAGGTTTTGGCGTGGCCTCCCTGGCGCCCCTGGTGTTTTCCCGCACCGTGCTCTCCCAGGACGGCCGCGGCTTTCGGCCCGTGATTGATGGGCTGTTCGGGGGCGGACGCTGGCGTGGAAGCGGGCGCGAGTCCAGCGAGAGTGCGCTGGGGGCCCTCTGTGCCTGAAAGGATTGTTTACTCCAGTGTCAGAGCGGAGGGGGTGAGGGCTTCAAAAAAGATCCAACACCCTCCCCCACACACACATCAATGTGTGCTCTTAGAGAGACCGATCTATGGCCGCTCTGATACAGAATGACACTTTTCAAAAGCTCTTCCCAAAAAAGCGCTGTGGCCTCTGTGGAGATACTAAGGTCTGTTCTCACAAAAATGATATTGGGGATGGGATTCTCCCAGCAAAATAATTGATGCTTTATTCCACAGTTATCATTTCATGTGTTGAAAGTAGTTGAACCTCGGGGTGCTGTGGGTTAGTTAGATGTATAAGGCACTCAAAAGTCAACGGCCATGTCTAGAGATACATCTCTGAATGTGTGGATGTGAAACCAAACACTTTTCCTGGGGTTGTTTCACAGAAGAGCCCGATGGGGCACGCCAAGCCCACCCTCGAGCATCTCTCCTCACCGTCCAACCGAGGAACGTGCGCGCAAACGCCGCTCATTACTCACGCTCCCGTTCCGGGGGGGCGGGCCCCACCAGACAGTAAACAGGTGTAAGTGCTTTTGGGGTCTGGGGTCAGCCGCCCCAGAGAGAGAAGCCCGCTCCGATAGAGTCTGCTGCAGGCTCCGATAAGCCCGGAGGTTCAGGGAGGCCAGCCGCGCTTGATAAATCACCCTGATGAGGGGGCTGGGAGTTAGCTGAAGGGAGGGGAAATTAATCAGAGCTAATAAACCTACAAACCAGCTACTGTTAGAATTTTTTTTTCTTTCTTTTTCTTATTTTGTTTTTGTTTTTATGCAACAATCTCCAAACGTCAATGTTGCGCTACGGATTTGGCAAAAGTAGAACGTATAGTTAAATAAAAATAGGGAAGCACGACCACCTTTCGTGGGCCCTTATGGAAAAATCACGTGAATTTTGCACGTGAATCACATATGCACCACATTTTGTCACATGTTGTTCCATTTACTTCGCAGGTATTCGCGTGCGATGCGTACATGTGTTTGTTTGACATTTAAAAATGATGTGATTTTTCCGTTAGGGATAGCGTTACATTATTACAACGACGCTAGCATTGCAGGGGGAAACTCACTGTAACGGTCTGATTGAATTAACAAGCTTTTAAATCCTGTGCTTGTATCTAGGCTGTTTCTCCTCTCACTTTGTTATGAAAATGCATTGCCAATACCAGCTGCGGTGCGTAGATCTACTGGCAAGGCCTGACAATGCGGCAGACTGAAGTATCTCAAAGTGCTGGTTGGGACTCCAGTGAATTCTTCATCATTTGGAGTGCTGGGAGACTCCACAATCCACCCCCACCCCCCTTCAGCCGATTGGCCATTTATCAAAAAGCCTTGGCTTCAGAGCAGCGCAGGGCATTGTTGACAGAGAGCAAGCCGGAGGGATGTGTGTGCGGTGCATGTGGGCTTGTCGGTGAGCGGGGTGTGTGTGTGTGTGCTGTTTGTCAGTAGGTTGAGCAGACTGTGCCAGGAAAAAGTTAAGAGTCGCTTTAAAAGAATAATACTGGTTATGAAAACGATTACAGTAAGCCGCTGTCTGCTGCTGGCCTGCTCTTTAGGGTGAACGCTATGGAGTTACATTTGTGCTGTTAAAATTGAGCAAAGCTACAAGATTTAAAGCAAAATACATACCAAGTGTGGAGAGCAAAAAATAACATTTCAAGCCAAAAAATATTGAAATCAATTAAAAATATAATATATAAAATAAAAATGATAATACTTTTCAGTTAAAAATGTTATTTGTTCCTGTAACTGTAATTTGCACTCAATCGGTTCTCCTCTTGCATGCGTGTCCCCGCCTTTGGTTTTGTTATTTTTTCATCTTTGCTTTCCTGTCTGTTTCCTTTGCTTCTGGGTTTATTTTTTGCTCTCGAGTTTTGGCACATTCTCAACGTGTGGATGGGGTTTAGAAGAAGGGCCATAGCATACATGTCTGTTTGGTTTCAACACTTGATATTTTGCTTACGAATCCTGCAGTTTTGCTTAATTCTAATGGTGCAGACGCAACTCCATAGAACAGCCGTTTCTTCACGACTGTAAGAATTCGAGGCTGTTCTGCGGTGGACTGATAGCGCTCAGCGTTTTCACCAGGATCGCTGTGGACGAGAGTGGAGTGTTTCCGGTTTGATTAATCACTCCAGTGCAAATATTGAACCATGCTGGAGCTTCCCATTGGTTCTGCACGCTCAAACCTGGCCCGCTTTCCCTTTCACCGCTCCCACCTCCCCTCTCTGTTTCTCAGTCATAAACTGCAGGCTTGTTTGATAGAGCAGAAATCGATATCAATGATGTACGTAACAAATGCATTTTTTTCATAAAAGAAAAGGAATACAACTTTGCTCTTCATTTTTCCATTTTTATAGCTAAGTGATCAGGGATCACTGCAGTTCATAGCTTACTTTCTTTTTTTTTGATGCAAAAGGTTGATAAACTATGCCCCCATCCCCCTCCCCCGATGTTGTGTGAATTTTCGTTCTTATCCATCTCGCTCCCAACAGCCCCGCCCACCCCCCTGGTGTTTTTTTTAGAGAATTTGTTCGCAGGTTAAACAGTTCCTGCGTCTGCCTCTTCCTTTGTCTGTTAGCTCGTCGCTGCGTCTTCCGATGGCCACGGTTTGTCATTCCCGCTCACCTGCTTTCTTCGCATTTTCCGTCGCTCGCTTCTCAGGATCGCGCGTGCAAGCTTCAACTTCATTGTTTGCAATATTTATGATCTTCGATGAAACCGTCACTTTATTGCTTTTTGAGAAGGTCCTACTTCCCTCTATTGGACAGAGTTTGTCATTGCAATTGTAATTTTCACCCATTGGGAATGTTTTTTTCTTCTCTTTTTAGGAAAATATACTGAATATGCTGAAATTGTTCTTGATGTATTTTTCTTACATTTATTAAATGTAAATGAAACGTTTCAATGTGACCCAAGTACATAAGTATTTTTTACTAGGAGAAAAGAACCCCATTCTGGTTTAAATTACAGTGCAATTACAACAAAAAAAATCCTCACAATGATTTGTGATTGGAGGTCATTGTAATGGTGATAATCATTACCCATCGCAGTAAAGTCAATGCTGTACCTGTGGTGGTTGCCTTACTTTGCAATTATACAACTACCAGTGCACATTCTTGTCGAACATGTGACCTGCTAACTGCAAGAAATTCAAGCCCATGCCTTTTTTACTGGTCTGAAATTAATATCATTCCCTGTTATGTAGGTGAAGCAAGCAGGGAAGTACTGTTGATTACCTAAATTGGATCAAGCATGCAAATACGGTGCATCTGGATGGAAGATTATGAGCCCTGTTTTAGGGGGTTAGCTTATTTGTGTGTCTACTTTGTGTGATTACTTTCTGTAATCTACTAAGTTTTTTAAATACTTAATTTTTATTGTCTCCCCCCCACACCCATGCTCCAAGCATTCACACAAGCTATCAAGTGCAAGCACAACCTGCCACTTTTGTTAACAGACAACGCCTAACACAACAGGGAGAAAAAAAACTGAAAACAAACACGCAAGCTTGAACTTTCCGTGCTTTCACATTTCACAATTCAGTTTTTGATTTTGGTTTTGATCCGTCGGTACCGTTGCCCTGCGCCCCAGTCCCTCGGACTGCGTTAAACCAGGAGAGCAAGAGCGCAGTTGCTCTCGCGGTGATGGCGGCTGGCACCAGATGAGATGATCTCTGAGTTGCGCTCTGTCCTGGGACGGGCTGGAAGTGAGCCTCAAACAGCCTGGAGCCCTCCCACGCCTCACGCCCGGCGTGGGCCTCTTTGCCTGGAGTGTTTGGGATTTAACCCCGAATGAAGGGGTCAATCCCATCGGGAAGTGGGAATCCCTTTAACACTTTATCAGAATGTCCTTATCACAGACAATTCTGACAGCTGTGAAAATATCAATGTCGCTAGTTACACAGACTGATGGTAATAGAAGCTAAATGAGGTGTGATGCGGACATGGGGGGCCTGCGGATATATTCTACTGTCGGAGACCTTCGTGTGAGTCAGGTGTGAGTGTCGGTGGAAGGCTGACTGACAGAGGAGGCCCTATAAACCTGAGTGGCGGAGCATATTTGAGTAAAGAGTGGGTTTTGGAGGTCAAACGCTGCGCTTTGTGTCTTGGAAAAAGTGTCCGCTCTTCTAAATGAATGTGTGTCTGAGGGTATGTGTGCTCACTGCTGCGTGCCTGTGCTACTTTGTGTCCGTGCTGTTTGTTTGCACTCTAAATGACAGATTTGCTCAAGGTTTTGGCATGTGCAAAAGGTCCAGTTCCAGCAAAACCAACATTTCTACCAATTTCCTTGATAAGATAGCAGTTTGTTGGGGCCTTGGCTGGCGTGACGGTCTAAGCATTCGCCCGGAATGCAAGTTGCCCATTGCAGCCGCGGGTTCGAAAACCCGACTGTGCCAGTCCGGCCCTGGGGGAGGGGGGACAGAGAGCCGGCACGGGCTCGCCGAGGAGCGGAAGGGCGTTGCTAGAAAGTAGGTGGGCGAGTTCTGTCTCGGAGGAGGCAGATCATTGTCAGTCTCAGGGTATTCTGGGTGGTTCTGTGTGGCTCAGTAGGTAGAGCATGGCGTTGGCAACGCTTAGGTTGTGGGTTCAATTCCCACTGGCACCCCATATACCAAAAAAAATGTATGCAATCACTACTGTAAGTTGCTTTGGATAAAAGCATCTGCTAAATGGCATATATTTTGCTTGTCCCATGGTAGCTAATAGCAAGTGATGGGCGGCGAGCTCGTGAGAGACGGCGAATCGAAAGAAATAGAGGGTCTAATTGGCTACCAAATTGGGAGAAAAATGGGAAATTACACAGGAAATTATACGGGAAATGACAATAAAAAAATTAAAAAAAAGATAGCAGTGTGTTTGTTTGTGCAAAAACCTTTTGCGTGTGCTTAAACCTTTAGTCAATTTGCCCCTAAGTGTCTTTACCCTGTGTCTATTTGTCAATACTACAGACTGTCTGTAAGTGTCTGTGCTCTTTGGGTCCATATCCAATGCTGTGCCTGTGTGTCCGCCGTGCCGGGCTGGTGGGGGTGCCCACGCGGGACACTGACTGGAACGCTCTCTGTGCTCCCGTGCAGGTGCGTGGAGGCGTTATGCGCTGGGGAGGACGCGGCGCAGGGTGTTAGGTTCCTGAGAGTACGCGTTGGTCTCTGGAGGAGGAGGAGGAGGAGGCGGCGGAGGCGAGGAGGAGGAGGAGGAGGCGAGGGCCCCGGGCGCCAGCATGGCTCTGACCGACAAACACAAAGTCAAGCGGCAGCGACTAGACAGGATCTGCGAAGGTAAGGCCCCTCCCGCCTCCCTCCCTGTAAGGGCGTCGCTGTTTGTGTTTCACGTCTGTGAGAGCCTGTCGATTCAACGAGGCCCTGCTCCACGGTTCACTTTTCCTTTCAGCTTCGACTGATGACTGATGACAGGCAGGTCCTCAAGACCCCGGCACTTAGATAAGACATCGGTGCCTTGTAAACTGTGTAAACCACCTGTGAATAAGGATTGTAGAATTTCAAATGATATTAATTGTGTTCAGCACTTAATTATTGTTGAAAGGTGTTCAGTGCCCGGAAACCTGTCGAGGGCTATCCTTCTAGGGCTTCAGTCCTCCACATATGCTTCAAAGTATTTTGCATTGAAGGAAGTCGCTGTGAAAAAGATTTGCCTGACCTACCCAGGAGTGCTCAGCCATTAGGGGATGGGGCTTCCTGAGAGGCCATTGGATGGGGTAATAAGGGCGGAGCTCGTCTCTGGGCTGTCGACCTGGTGGCGTGGAAATAGGAATCGTCGACCCCGTTCTGCTGGTGCGCACGGCGCCATTAGGGCTCTATCACCGCCTCTCTTTCCACTCCCTTTCTGTCTTGGGCGATCACGCGGAGCTGGTGTTAAGCCATATGGGCCCACTGTCCGTCTCAGTGTGTCAGGGAGCTCTGGCGGTAAGTCCTGTGGTCAGCGGAACAGGCGCACAGAAGGCGAATCTTGGCATCTCTGGCTGAACCCAGGTCAGTGGGTCCATCACCACAGGAGTGGGAGTCAATCCTTAGCCCTGCTGTCACCAGCGCGTACACGTTGTAAACATATTTTTGTTATAAAGGGGTCACGTTTCCACCAGCAAGGTGAGGTCGAGTGTAATTAGTGAGCTGCAAAACCCCCCAAAAAAAACACTTTAGAAGAAAATATTTATCTTTTTTATCTTAAAAAAGACTGCATCAGTCTTTTCTTTGGTGTTTAAAATTTATTTTTTTAAATAAAACTTAATGTCTCACACTTTCTTTTCAAAATGTAAAAAAAGTCTAATTTAAAGATGTTTTACAATTCTATTATTATTCAAATGTATTCAAATACAAACAAAAAAATCTGATGCTTGGGTAGAGTACATTGTTTTCTTACAATAAAAAAATGCTTAAGCAATGAATGTCACACATCCTTAATTGAAGACAAATAGCCTTGAGACAAGACAACGAGCAGTGCAGCGGTAACACGGTGGGGGAATTGCAGCGGAATAAGGATGTAGGGGTGGTCTCATTAGCGAGACGTCCTCGGAGTGAGACGCGAGACGCGCTGCGGGCACAGGATGTGCCACAGCTTGAGTGACAGAGTCTGACTGGCTGTTCTGACCTGTCCTTTGTCCCTGACTGCTCCGTGGCGTTTGGCAGAATTCTTTCAAGACGCCTTCCGAATAAAAAGTTGAGGAAGGAGCCGGAATGCACTGGAGAAGGGAAGTTAATTCAGCGGCGTGTCAGACTGTGGGTGAGACTCATCCCTGATTCATCAGCCTGTCAGCGAGGGTGGATGGGTACGCACACTTCCCAGAAAAGAACCTGGGCTCCGGTGGCAGAATTGGGGAGAGTCGAGGAGCTTGTGTCTGGTGCCGTCTGAGCGGAGCAGAAATGATGCTCTCTGGCCGGCTCACGACTCCCTGGTGGGTTTATTTTTTTGTGGGGGGCGAGGAGGGGGACGCCTTGCTCTGTATGGGGTGTCTAGACCGGGACAGGAGGAGACACTCGGGGCCTGTACACCTTGTTCTAATTACCATATGTGAGTTTTGAGGCCCCGCTAAGTGCCCAGTGCTTCCTCAGTGTGGGTAACGCAGGAAGCTTGGGAGACACGGGGTGATTACTGCATCAGAGCAGGCGAGGTGGAGTAGGAGATTGGAAACAGGAATAGTCTGAATCTATTATTATAATAATTATTACTGTTATTATTATTATTGTTATTATTATTATTATTGGATCAGGTAGGTAGTAGTACTGGTGGTAGTATCGGAGCGTGGTCCAGTAGTTACAACGTTCGATGCTGACCACGGCGACCAGGGTTCGATTCCCTGTCGCGCCAGAGTCGGCTCTGGCCGGGAGTGCCACCGGGGCGGCAATTAGCCGTCCGCCCCAGGGAGGGGGGAGGGAAGCCGACAGGATGTTCACTGCGCACAGGAGTGGCTCTGGGGTGCCGGAGTTACGGTTGACGGCTTGGCGAGTGCCGTCTCTAAAGAGACGATGCTTCGCCTACGACACCGCCGGTCACAGGGCTACGGCAGCGAACTCATAGTACGAGGGGGGGATTGACATGAAAATAGCGGGTGTAATTGGATACCAAATTGGGAGAAAATGGGAGAAAAATCTGAATCAAAATTTCCTTTAAAATGCAGCGTACACCGTTTCACACAACCGTTTCACAGAGACATGTATTAATACATTTTAAACGTGACGTTTCCTTCTCTCCCTGCAAGCATAGCGTCTTGTCGCACTGGAGGCCACGTTAATGAGCCATATGTCTGTCTGAGGGCCCTGCCGTGTGACACGCCGTAGCCTACTTGCAAATTGCGTAGCAAACAGCTACTGACAAGCTCACCAAATTTCTCACATACCTGATTTGTTTATCCCTCCCTTCTCTTTATTTTCACATCACCATTTCACTGTTTCGCTCCGACGGATTCCGACTCCGCTGTAGGGACTTTTGTTTGCATTATTGTGATACAGATTATTCTTTGTACTGCTAATTCACTTCCGCAAAACTGATACTGCTCAAACTATTGATACGGATTTAAATCCAGATTATGAAAATGTAGCCGTTAATGAAAATATGTATTTGGGATATTCATTTCACAAGAGGGATTTATCAAAAATATACGTAGCCTACGTTTTGCGAACTAGTTTTCCTTGAGCTTTTTTCTCGTTCCTTTTTGGATTTAAACCCGCCCTCACCCGACCCAATATTAAATAAAATATTTTGGACCTTTACTCGTGGGTAAGCCCACGGGAAGTGCAGGTTTCGAGTTAGCGCATCGCTAGTCTGTAGCTTAACTCTATGGGGGTATCTGACATGCAATGCAAATGTAACGTGAGTTGTGCTGGTGGCCCTTATTCAGCATAAAGACGAGACCTTGACGCTGTGATGCGCTCTGATAATAAACTGCTGACGACTGCGTGCGCACGCGCTCCGCCCCTCCTTCTGCGCTCTGCTCGCATCCAGAGCCGGCCCGCTGGGTGACCTCCCGGTCCGGGGTAGCAGGTACTGCTTGGGGCGAGGCCCCCAGGAAGTCGCCCGGAGGCGCGTTGGCAGCAGGGGCGGGGACGAGGACGAGGGGCCCTCTGGGTTGCCCTCGCGGCCCCACCGAGCCACCCTGCTCCCACCATCCGGCCCGCCAGCGCTGCACTTCAAGAGGCCTTTAATTGCGTCTGTGTGAGAGCGGTGTGATCACAGGGGCCCCGCTCTGCTCTCGCTCCAAACCACCGCTTTGATGGGGGTGGGGGGGCGGGGGGGGCGGGCAGAGGCCTGGGCAGGAAGGGGGTGGGGGAGGGGGAGGGGGAGGGGAGGAGGGATGGACGCATGGCTAAGGGAGGAGGGATGGCAAGGGGTTTTGGGGGCGGTGCTTGACTCTAAGATCTGGTTTTGATGTTTCAGGCAGATTGGCGGGTTGCTTGTCGGCGAGCCGAATTCGGGGAGTCTCTAATAAACTGTAACGATTACCCAGCCCTGTGGCTGACCACGTCGCAGGCCTTCCTTTCATCTCCATATCCTCCTTCAGTAGACTGCATGTTGTTTTGTTGGGGTGTGTGGGGTTGAGGGGCTGGTGGGTTCCTCCCCTCCGCGCGGCGGTATTTTCAGGTCGGCCGAGCGGCTGAGGAGGGAGAGAGACGGGGCCGCGGCGGAGCACGAACGGCGGATGATCGTACGCAGAGCAGAGACGTGGCAGTCGCGCGACAGCCCATCGGCCCATCAGCACGTCGGCTTCAGGGTTCAGAGACTCTGTAAGACCCGAGGGGGGGGTGTGTGGAAGACTGGGGGAGGAGGGGGGGGGGGTGGGCGGAGGGGGGTTTCCTGGGAATAAAACGCTCCATCCTCTTCTCCGACCTCCCAGGAGCCTTGTTAATCTGCCTGCCCCCCCACCGCCCCAGCGCCGGGAGAGGCGGACATGACCGCGGTGCCGGAAAATGGGACGTGACGCACCGTTACCTCTCCGACAGCGTGTTTGTTTTGCCCAATGATGCAAGCCTTTCGCACTGTTCCGGCGCTGGAGAAATGAGGCCGGCGCGTGGCGTCCACCCCGGAGAGCGATCGCTGTGGAACCCGAGCCTCCGTGCGGGGGACGCTGACGCCCGCTCTCACCCAGAGGCCCGATGCTTACAGGTGCTCGAGCGGTCTGAAATGATAAAAAGTCTGGAACTGGAAATTAGACCGCATTTCTTACAGCTTGGCCCTTTGCGGAAAATGGCTGGGTATATTTCTCAACAGTGGAGGGATTTAAAAAAATCATGGCTGCCCATGTTTTGAGAATCATTCCTCCCCCAATGATGTGTGGGGGAGTATTAACTGCCTTGCCCCAGTCTGCATCACACGTCAGCCAGCACGGGTTCGGAGGTAGTTTGCCATCTCACAGTGCGCCAGTCACCGGGTAACAGGCAGCCTGAAGGATGTTCCTCAGACAGAGGCGCAAAGTAAACACCTGATCCCAGAGCAGTTTAGCGTAACATGTGTTCCTCTGATAGGGAAATGACGGGCAGTAAATGAGCTCACCTGTTTGTGAATCCAGACAGGAATGTGCCGGCATCTCCAGATGGCTGCCGTAGTGAGTCAGGGAATTAAGCACGCAAGGTCTTTATTGTGACTGAGTCAGAAACGGCTCTTTTAAATCCTTGATTACTATCATTTGTTAGCGGGCCGTCGGAACAACAAAGTCACCCGAATATTTGTGTCACCAAACAGTGGCAAACCTGTGTCATTCTCTGAAACGGGAAGAAAAGCAACGGATACGATTTAATCTGGGCCCGAGACAAAGTGTAAAGCAACTTGTGTTCTGCCCCAGTTTTGATAATGGAGATTGACTATTGACTATCCTTGACTATTGCCTATTGTGCTGATGGCAGCTGGGTGACAGCACTGGGTGACAGCCCTGAAAGCTGATCTCTTTGCTCTGTATCTCTCCCCGTCTGGGTTTCTCTCACAAACTAGGAGAAAAAAGAACACTCAACCACAGTCTGACAATTTCAAAGTTTGGGATTTTGTCGGAAAAACATATTTGTTTTTTTAATTGCTTTCATAGTTGATCTAATCTGTTTTAAAGTAAACATTTATATGTTTGAAAATGAAACCAAGGATATATATGTTTTTGATTGGTTGGATGAACAGAGTACGCCAGTTTGTGAACTAAATTACATTCAAATGTGAATTATTGCGGTATCTATGGAAACCCCATAGCTTGATGACGGCGGTGATTAAATCTTGAAAGATTATGGCATGTGTTTTACATAATCTTGGCACGCTTCACTCGGAATAAGACTTTTCTTATTAAGTGCTGTTAGTTAGACTTAATCAAATCAGCCCTGCGAAATTATCCTCTTTAATTCTTTGGCGGTGGGAAAGAGAGTTGTCTTGCGTGTGTGTTGCTACTGCCTGTAAACATGAAAGAGTTGGCACATTTCTTCACGTGGAGGTTTGGAAGGGTCTCGCGTGCTTCTCTTTGTACCCTGCAAAGGAGACAGGGAGCGCTGCTGTCATATTCACTCACTCTCGCCTGTGAGGAAGGGTGGCTACTGTTTGCGCCTGTTCTTAAGGGATTTGCGCTCTGTAAACCTTTGGTTTAGTCATTAAGTGCTTGAAAGACTTTCCCCCACGCAAAGTGACGACATCCAATCCAACCACAGTGCCCACCTGCCTGAAGTAACCCTTTTTTCCCCGCCTTTTTCTTTCACTGGGTTTAGTGACTAAATTCCTAATGCTGTGCAAGGGGCAGCAATAGCACCACTATCGTCTTTCGTGCTACAAATGTGTTTAAATGCAACTGCAGCTCCATTAAGAAGACAATGCGAAGACTAAGACTATTGTTAATAGTACTGGAATGTAAGGTAATATACATACTGTCCTTAAAATGCAAGTCCCCCCCAACAGTGTAATGCATGGGCCCAGCCCCTAGCCCACCCCTCAAATGTTGGTTTGGTTTCAGGCAATGCCAAGCCTGCATGAAAGAGATGCGTTTGACGATGTACGCCTCTGCATAGGTATACAAATAAGAAACATTAGCTATTGTTATTATAAAAAAGGGAAGATGTACAGCGTTTGCAGCATCGAAAGCCCGAGAGGCGGTACGTGTCGAGGCGAGTTGTATATGTCGTACACCGCAGTGAAAAGGTTGAATTACCGAGCGCGTCTCAGGATAGAAACACGATTCCTGGCTGTCTGCGGTTGGACGCTGTGAGACGCGCAGCGCGGTGACCCGCTCGCTCTTGGAGCCCGGCGCGTACGCCGCGGCGTCGTGACAACAAGCCAAGATTGCATCCTGTTTCATAATGCACCTGGGTGAGAAAGCATCGGCGCGCGCGGCAACCCGGTGCTCGGAGATGCGCATTTTGTTTTCTTTCCGTGAGCGCTGGGGCCCGCAGGCTAGCGGCAGTGCCCTCTGTGAGCCCTCGTTCTATTCCTCCTCCTGCGGACGGCGCATCGCGCTGAAAACTAGGCTAACCAGCGCCCGGCCGAGGTTCAGCTGACAGTCCTTTGGTTCCGGAACGTTCCCGGAAGTTTGAAGTAAATATCATGTAGTGAATGGATTTTTCTTGATTATTAAGTCACATAACAGGAACGGTCTTAGAGCGTTATTCAGTTTTGTTATTTCAATAAAAAATTTGAATTTGAATTGTGTATGAATTTGAATTGTGTCTTTCATTAGAATTTTATTGAGAAAGTTTCAATAAATCTGTATTTTTACTTAGGTTTGGGCATTCTTGAAATGTTATTGACGTGTATCCTCCCCGATGTTATACCTAATGATAAATTGCTGGGGATGTCACCAGCAAGTTCATGTGACTTGTCTGGAATGCTTTTCTCTTACTTTGACAGAGCTTTGGCATGATAAATAAGACGAGGGAATGTCAAAACGTTATGACAGAACCAAATGGGATTCAAACTGGAATGTCCCCCGTGATTCCTTAACGTTTTGTGTTAGCTCGGTACGCATTCACATCTTTCAGAAGAAAAATAAGAGCTCTCTTGTTTCGACTGGATTTTTCCCCATTCTTTCCCTCATCCTTCCTGAGAGTCCTCCCCCCATCCACACCCCCCGGTCTGTCTTTTAACCTTTACTGCAGTGCCTTTACAGCAGCCACGCTTTCACCCCATCCCTCAAAACTGTGTCACGTTGTTGCCTTCCCCTTCTGTCTCCCCCATCTGTGTCTGGGCACGGGCATGCCACCGGCAGGCCCTCTGGGCCAGTTCCAGGACTCCGAGTTAAGAGTCCTCCATTAAGGCGGTCTAAATGACGCTTTTGTGTCGGTGTGGAGTGCTGGACGGCGACTGTATCACTAGTCACCTGGATGGTCGGGCATCCTATAAGAGCGCCGCTCTTGGCATCGCCCGCGGGGTGTATGCCCAGGCAGAGCGCGGCAGGTTAAACCGAGACTCCTGCTGCCGGAACCCGATCTCCCCGTCAACTCGTCTAAATCTGGGTCACGGGCCCGGGCCCCTCCTTTCCGCTTCCAGCCGCGGCGCCTCGCCTGATCTTTCAGGCCCGGAGAAAAACAACCGCTGCAGGATTTAATAAACGTGGAAAAAGAATTCACCCGGAGCCGATAATGACATGCAAACCGAGAGCAAGACGGGGTGCAAAAAAAAAAAAAAAGAAGAAGAAGAAACGGAAGAAAAAGAAAATAAAAAACACAAAACGTGGGTGGGGGAGGGAGGGGGGTGGGAGTCAGGCTCAGGCGTTTTCAATTTTCTTTAATTGAAGTGAAAACGAGCTTCTGTTTTCACAGCCCCGCATCCCAGGTGATGAAGAGGTGCGATGTCTGGAAGTCTAGAGCTAGTCAGGAGCTGCATTCCAATGTGCTCTCCGCCCCCCCCCCCTCCCTGCCCCACTCAGCAGCACTGATCTGTGATCAGCGCTCGCCAAGCCGGCACGCGGCGTGATGTGCTGCGTGCTGATCAGAGATCAGTGGTGCCGAGCCGTGTGGGGAACAGTTTGGTCGGCGTGTAACTGCGGAACCGGCGTCTGATGCGAGTCTGTGATGTAGCTCGCCGAGTGGGTCGCCGTGGAGACCCCGGTCTGTGGGAGACCGTCCGATCAAGCGGCAGCACCACACGTGGACCGTTCTCTCTCTTGACCCGCGCGAAAGGGAGTAGAACACGGCGCACAGGCTTGTTAAAAGTTTAATATACTGCACAATCGCTGTAATTGACTTGAATTTTCAAGTTCCCGGTCACGGTCTAAATTTATTTAGCCCCGTGAAAGTTTAATGGCCGAACGGTTCTGCGGTTGATGCTGTCTGAATCGCATTATCTTCTCTCCTCGGCACCACTTGCCAAGTTCTGCCAGGAGCACCGCATGCCCTACAAAGATTAATGCCGAGATGAATTTAATTTATCGTTCCTGCTGGATTTCAGTTTGCAGTTTAATGCAGAGCCCCGGTCCATACATCACATTCCGGCGTTTTCTTTTTTGGAGAACGTTGTTTTTCAGCTCGTGCGATATGGGATAGCCGCCGTCGCACGTACGGAAACTCTCATTTCTCACACTCTCGGTGTCATTCCTGGCCCTTCTCCGATCCGCATTCTGACCGATTGATTTATTCATTAAGTGTGGTGCCAGAATCAGGCCCTTAAGCCTGTCCTTGGAATGTAATGGATTGTGGCGCGTCCAGTTAATTATTGGATGTTGAAAGTTACACTACAGGGATCTAGCACAGGCCCCCCTGGGCACCACACCTGATCTGGGCACTGCGACATGCACAGACTGTTAAAAGTGTGAAAGCGCTTGCGTTCTTTCTTTGCTCACGGACTCTGGCAGGAAGTGTGGAAATGAATGACAGGTGACGTGCGGGGGCTTATTAAAAATAGTTATCTCCCCCGGTTGCCTTGGAGAGATGCGATGCTCTGATTAATAGTGCATTTTAATGTCGACAAACGCTCAGTCGGAATAAGACGGCGAGGACTGCCCGCTGAATAATAAGAGACGTCCGTGTGCCGTGGGATCTGCTCCTGTTTAACAAACCCCCCCCAGTCCTCACAAATAAACTGGCCAGGATCTTCCCACGTGATGACATGTGACTGTTTTTTGTTTTTTTTTAGGGGGTGGGGGTGGGTGCAGACCTTTTTGGGCTTCTGGATATAATGAAAATCCACCCCTCTCCTCATACATAATAAATGCTGAACATCCATCCATCTCTGGGCCCTTTTGTTTTGCTGAAGGGTTGTCTTCCCACCAAACTTCTTCGCAGAAGCTGGGTCCGGGAGAGCTCTGAGCCTCAGCGCGGCTGGAAGTGTCGACCCTGACCTCGAACGCTAATGTTTTATTGATGCCGCGATATCATTACAGACTTCCCCGGCGAGGGTGTTGTGGAATTGGTATGCGGGGCGTCGGCTCTGCGGAGGGGCCGGGGGGCGATACCGCGGCGGCTCTCGGAGCAGGAAACGCGCGCTCTCGGGTTTGTCCGTCACGCTGTGCGTCCGCGGGACGCTGGAGCCGAGAAACCGATACGACGATTCTGCGCTGATCTCCAGATAGCGCGCCGAACGAAAACACCGACGCGGGCCTTTTGAAGGGAGGAGGAGACGGGAAGAGGCGGGAGAGAGGAGGAACCCGAGTTAAGGGGGCCGCTGCGATGTCGAGGTCTGCCGAGGCCCCCTCTCGGGGAGTTGAATCGCGGGCCGCGTCGTTGGCTACGCTACTTCGCGGCCTCCTCTGAGGTGCCGCTACCAGATCCCCCGACGCAAGGGGAACTCGGTCACAGAGCTGCGTCCTCCTAACCCCCCCCGCTCAACTTTGCCTCGGGGTCAGAGATCTGACCCAGTGACCTGTGGAAAGGCCACGTTTCCAGTCCGTTCTGCGTGAGTCACATGAGCAGGGAATGTATATGGGCACACCGACACCGTCTTCACAGCTGACTATAGAGAGAAATCCTCTCTCTGTGGTGGTGGACGTGGAGTTAGGGGTGGAGAAGGCATGCCTACATGGGCCGCAGCCTTCTTCTTCCTCATTTTCCAGGGAGGGGCGACCAGAGGCCCCCAGAGGAGGGGCCTGGGATGCCGGATACCGAACATTAACATTATCACATTTCAGCGAGATTCCACACGTCTCAAAGAAAGGGACAAAACTGCACCAATACTAAGAGTTTGGAGACACACCGAACTGCGCGGTTTCCAATGCTGTAAGCTACAGTCTGCCATCCCATTGGCTCCCAGCGTCTGTGCCTCTGTGCTTGGTATTCAGGCTCGAAAAGACAAGTTCAACTTGTGAAGTCGTATCAAAGGGGGCAATCAGAATGAATCGTCACTTCTCCATCGAGCAGGGCGAAAAAGTCAATAACAGGATGTAGGGGGCAGAAGGCGTGCAGTCTTTTTGGCGAAAGCAAACTAAGGAAGCGTTTCACAGATAGCCATGCGTAGATGGTTATCGGTGAAGCGCTGACTCGTTGAAATGCATGCTATTGATTGCATTTCTCCATACATGTAGTTTTACAAATGACACTTGCTATGAGGAATAGCAATATTGATTGATTTGTTTCGATACAAACAATGAGTGGAAACTTATAGGAAATAATAGGAAACATATTTCATCGGTGAGCGAATGCGATCGCTGCCCGTAAGAGCTCTCCTCCTGCGACCGGTTCCAAAGTTACCCGTAAGCCTTTAAGCCCTCAAAGAGTGTGATGGTGCATGACATCAGCGAATCACTCTGGGGCCCATGAGAGAGAGGTCGTGGGGGAGGCGTTAGGGACCACCGCCGCTCGGTACAAAATCATCATCCGTCGCCGCCGATACCTTCATCTGCCGCCAGTAGCTCGAGAGCCCGTTTCCTCTGACATTTGGAGATGCCTTTGTTTTGACAATGGTGGTCATATGCAGTAGTTATGCATGTCATTGCAATATGTTCTTTGCCGTTGCCATGCGCCGGACCAATAATAAGCGTGCGGTAAACATCTGGTCGGCAAACGGTACGAACCGTTTACAAGCAAACACATTGAAATGTTATATTTGTGAGTGCAAGAGTGCGGTCTCCACATGTACGCTCGCCATTATTGCGTTTGATTTATACGGCAGATGAAAACAGCAGTTAGGGGATTAGTTGCCTCCTCTTCCAAGGGAGGTCGATCTGAAATTATTCCTCAGTGGATTGTGGGATGTCGTTCCGGAGATCCCCTCCCCCGAGCGACCTATCCCTTTTCTCCTCCCTCTTCGAGGGCTTGTTCGAGGGCCGATTTTCATCCGCCCCGGCGCGAATGGCTTCGGATTGGCGTGCCTTTCAACGTAGGCGGCGCGTTGGCTTTGACTCCCGTAACTAGGGCTCGAGGGCAAAGAGGAACAGCAGAAGAACGCTGCCCCGGTTTAGGGGAGGAGAAAAGGAAAGCTCTTCTGACAGGTTGTTCATACAGTAGGAACCATTTTATGAGCACTTTAAATGTGTGTTGTCAGTTGCAAGGCTGGTGCTATTGACAGTTCCCTGATAGTAGCACTCTGATGTGTATCACTTCCTGTGGTTATTTCTGCAGTCGCTGTATGCGTTCTCTTCAGTGGAAGTTCGCCTCCCCCCAATCCTTTTTACAATCATTTTATCATCTAACAAGCTGACGAAATGAGAAGCTATTGCGCCTTGCTGTCTAAATCTCCTTCCTCTTTCCTCATTTAATGGCAGGTTCTTGAAGTATTTTCCTTTTAATATATCAAAAAAAAACTGAGAGAACTGACAGTGCCTTACATAAAATCTAAAGCTAGCACTTGCACATACAAATCACCGTAGGTTTGCATATCTCCAGGCTCAACATACTGCGTTGCGTTGATGGGATCCGCGCTCTTATTGTCGTATTTTCATTCGCGGCAGTAAATGCTATATGCCCCTGCCAAACGCAGCGTTTTGCCTGCAGGCTTCGTCATATCTTCTCTCTCACACAAATCACAAAAAGCAGGGAATATGGAATCAAAAGAGATGATTTCCTTCATGCTGCTGCCTGTGATACCAGAGCAACAGCCGTGTTCAACCTGACATTCGGTCCACTGCACTGATCTGGCTTCATATTAACGCGCCCGCACATGGCTAATTAAACATGCCGGTATCACGTTTCGATGGCCTCACGTTTCTTAGCAACGTGGGCCATTTTTCAAATCCATCCAATTATATCGCTGGATATTTATTTGAAGCCAGCCAGAATAAGTAACTTCCCCATCCAGGAGTTGAACCTACAACCTTGCGGTTACGCTTGGCAGCCCCTCCACGCTGACACCCCCATTAAAAGCCTAGAGGAGAATGAGGAGGACATCTGGAGCTGGGGCCAGAACACTGATAATGGCATGACAGCTGTCTCACCATCATTAAAAGTGTGAGGAGGGACATGGCGAATATGAATGGGTGTCACTCTGAAGCAATCAGGCAGTGACTTATTTTGCACAGTGCCAACTTTCCTTTTGTGGTGTCAAGAATTGGGGACAGGTTTTTTTAATAGTAGAATCCTGTTGCAAAGGCCAGGGTACCAAGATGGAACGTCCACGTTAGACACAAAGGCAATGTGTGTTATCTCTCCTGGGTATGTCCCATTGTGGGAGAATGTAGATTACAGCATACCTCGTCTGCTGGGAGCCTGGGTGGGAAGGGGTGTGGGAGGAGAGAACCCCCCCCACCATAAAAAGTTTGCATAATTGGCATTAAAGATGCATACGCTCTGTGCACTGTGTGTAATGTGCAATCCTCTGTTGTCTTTGCCGTTCACACTTGCTCTGAAAGCCGTACGTTTATTTTGAGGCTGTCGTCTTGTGCGTGTGGAGGAAGAAGGGAGCGGGTTACATCTGGGTCTCAGAAAGTAGCGGTTGGGAAGGCTGGGTGGCGCTGCCTCTATAAGCTGACGAGGGTGCAATAACAGAGGATTTAATTTGTTCTGATTCCACACTAGTCTTTTATACATTTCCCAAGCTGCCCGTCTGCCTCCGGTCAGCAGAGTGCTATTGCTAAGAGAACGGGGCAGTCTCTTTGAGGATAGCTTGAGAATGCCGTCGCTTCAGTTGGCTCGGGTGAACGTTTGCTTGCCATAAAAGGAGTGGAAGGCGGGCGTGCTATCAGATGGGTGGCGACCTCGGTGATGCGCTTCATCTGGTTTGAATGATGTCACAGGGCGCAGTGGAATTAAATGGGTTTTACTTAGACTCTAATCCTTCATAGCAATTGCTGGGGCAAGCAAAACGTGCCATCCACAGTAGGAAAGGATAAACCCTCTGCATTAGGACAACCCCTATCCCGAGCCACCCCCACCCCCATTCTTCTTCTCTTCAGTCCCCCCCTCCAATCCAGATCAGGATTGATGCTAACACAAGTGGAGACCTTGTTGTCTGGGTCACTATGGAATAGTAAAGCTGGCTTGATAAGGTGCGTTGTATGTCTGCGTCTGTACGTGTGTGCGGGTGCGCGTGTGTGTGTTCGTGTGTGGTGTCCCGTTTCCCTTATCCCCGCCTGCTAGTGTTTCCAGAGCTGAATTATTCAGGGTTTGCCCACTAACATGGAGCCACATGATAGCACCACCTCAAGGGAGGAAACAAACTGCAGCTGGAGATCAGGTGAAATGAATCTTCTTTTTCTCTCTCCTCTTTCCTGTTCCTTTGATGTAAGTGTAACCGAAGACTTGAAAGAGAACACCAGGACGTTTTTTTCCCCTCTTTAAAGCCGCTCTCATTGTTTTCTCTCCCGATACCTGTCTCCAGCGAGCGGCTGGTTGTCGGTGGCTCTGGTGAGCTGGGGACACGCCGGGATGGTATGTGGGGCAGGGGGACGGGGATAGCAGCTACCGTCACACAGCCACCATTGCGGGTCGAAGGAATTCCGTGGCGTTCGCGGGCGACGTGGGGGTCTGGTACGAGCTGCCCCCCGGCGCCCGGCCCACCGAGCCGGACCCGAAAGGCGAGACCTACTTGTACCAGGGCAACGTGTACGAACAGGGCTACGCGGATCAGCACCTCATAAGGAATAGCTCTGTGCCGGAGCTGAGCAGCCTGTACCACCGGCCGGCGATGGTGGTGAGGGCCTCCCTGCCCCCTCAGGAGTATTACACCCAGGACCCGGCACTGGCCGACCGGCCCCCCGACGATCCTCAAGGCTTTTATAGAGGCGAGCAGCACCCGCTTAGCAGATCAGCGTCGCATTATGGGATGACCCAGCCCACGTGGGATCAGAGGCAAACCAGGCCGGCTCCCCCTGCCCCTACACCTGCTCCTCCTCCCCTGCCCCCCTCCTCCTCCTCCTCCTCTACCTCCTCCCCCTCCCACGGCTCAGGAGCTGAGCCGCTTGTACAGGGATTCCGTCACCATCAAGATGATGCCAGACGGCCAGCACATTCTCAGTAGGGACCCTTCTCCGGCTCGCTACGGGGTCGAGCCGCCTGTCGCAAGGTACGGCGCGGAGCCGCCCCTTCTCGCCGGCCGCCCCCTCTACAGCGACATCAACGGGCAACCGTTGGACCCCCGCCAGCCAGCGCCCACCTGCCTGGTGGTGGACCCGGCCTCTCAGGGAATGGATGGGACGATCGGGCGTGGGATGATGCTGCGCCAGGAGACCCCGTCGGCGTACGGCATGGCGGGGACGGCCCCCCAGAGGATGCCCTACGACCCCGCCTACGACGCTAGCCTGGCGGGCTCCGCGGTGGCGCCGGCATCCGCCGGCCTGCCCCCGCACCACCCGCAGGCGGCGGGCCTCAAGAGGACGGTGGACCCCGAGTTCCTGGCTCAGCTGCGGGCCGAGGGCCTGGCGGAGAGCACCATCACGCTGCTGCTCCAGCAGGGCTTCGACTCCGCCGCCATGCTGGCCGTCATGGAGGACCACGACGTGCGCTCGGTGGCGGTCAACCTGGGCCAGGCCCGCGTGCTGTCCCGCGTGGTCCTCAACTGCAAGGTGGACTCGCAGCGGCCAGCCATGGGCCTGCCCGCCATGCGCGCGCGCTCCAGCAGCTTCAGCCACCGCAACGACCTGTACCTGCAGCAGCAGCAGGTCATGGAGCCCCACCTCATGCAGCAGCCCCCCAGTGGCCTGACGTCCATCTCCCCCAGGGTGGGGGAGTTCATAGGCCGGCGGCCCAGCAGCGCCCCCTCCCAGCACCTCCTGGAGACCACCACCTACTCCGGCGGCCGGGCCCTGGCGGGGTACGCCAGCAGCCCCGGGGGTTACGCCGCAGTGGCGCCCCAGGCCCGCCCCATGTACAGTGCCCACACGGGCCTCTCCTTGTCCGCCGTGCAGCACCCGCCATCCCTGGCCCCCATGGTTTCCACCATGGCCAGCACGGCCCCCAAGACCTTCTCCACCAACTACACGGTGCCCATGGAGCTGATGAAGAGGGCCCCCGGCCTGCCCCCGTGTCGCCCTTGCCGAGCCCCCACATCAGCCCCCAGATCCTGCGCAAGGTGGCCACCGCCCTGCCAGAGAGCATCCTGCTGCCCGCCACCTCCAGCTTCCATGTGCATAGCGCTACTCTAGGTAACCACAAGCTGAGCCGCCGCACCGGACCGCCTGTCATCGTCTCCACCATGCCGTCTCCTGACTCAAGTAATGCTCCTCTTCGTCTTCCTTCCTCTCCTGCCGTACTCCCTCCTTTTTCCCCCCGCTCCTCTGCTCAAGATTCTTGTGTGTATATGTTGTGTGTGCATGTGCGTTGAGAGAGCGTTCTGTGTTGCGTCTGCGGAACTGTACCACGACTCTGCTTATTCGTCTGATGTCGCGACGAGGCAGAGCTTGTTTCCACAGGGAAACCTGGCTGCCGTGTTTATGTCTGTAATGCTCTTCTGTTTGCCACGGCGCGTATTGTACGTTAAATACATCTGTTAGGGTTTAGCGTGTGTGATGTACATTTTACTAGTAGCATGTTTGTTTATTTTTTCTCCGAGCACATTTGTGTATTTAAAAAATGATTCCTTTGTACCTAGAATGTCAAAGTCACAGGAGACTCCCAAAGCCGCTTCCACTAAGAGCTCTTTTTTTAAATATGTATATATAGTACAGCACTGTTAAGCCATGCGCCTGAGAGATCCTGTTCTTTTGATCCCTACTGAGGTGCTTACATGGAGACTCACCTCAGCAATTGAGGTTGTTTTTATGACTTCTTTTGTGAACTTTAAAATGAATATGCCTTTTCAAACTACTGTCACAATGCATCCCTTGTCATGGCATGTAGTTACCCGTGTTTCGTAATAACCCTCACTTGAAGGTGGTTGTAGCTCTGTGCGTGTGTGTGCCTGCGTCTGTACACGTATGCTGTGTATGTAGAGCCTTTAGCAAACGCTGCCTGTAATATTTGAATTCGCCGTGAGCGTTTCGGTGCGAACCGTTCCGTGTTCGGTCACGCTTGCTTTTGTTTTCTTAAACGCGGCTCAGAGACAGACTTACAGCGGTTTCCCTCCCTATTTTTGTCTTGTCGACTGCTTCATGACACGGATGCATTTGAGCAGTCCCCTTTTTGTAGCAGTGCACGCTAAACCTATTCATTGCTTTCTCTGTATGAAATGACATCCTTAGCACTGCGCTCTTGTCGTACCGGACAATGGTTGGTTTGTGTAGATCTGCGCCACGCGAGATGTGAGCAGTGACACGCAGGTGAGAGAGTTTACATTATCTAACCAGGGCGTCAGTATGAGGTCCACCGGCTCCGTTTCTCATATATAGGTTCCAAAAATGGCGGACGCAGCATCATTTTACAGTTTTTACAATGCTGGCTCTTGAACCATTGGTAACTTCTGTCACAGTTTAATGTATTTGTTTGATAGCTAAGGGAGGTTTTGCTGGTAATTATTTGAATAGGACTTTTGGTAAGCTTCAACTTGCATCTGGTATATAAAAACTTGATGAAAATAACACTGTCATACAATGTTCTAATTTTGAAACCATTTCCTTGGCCTTTTTATTTATTGTGCATTGCAGATTATACAGGTCACAGTATGAAGGGGTGTTGTCCGAGCACTAACACTGCTTGATTGTAGCTCTGACAACCATTTTAAGCAGTGAGCGCCGAGCACTAACTCAAGTTAAACGCTCTGCGTCGCTTTATTACCTCACTAACTACAGCTTGCGTCCCCACAAACAGGCCCCTGATCCGACCGGGCGATCGACATCGAGGTTTTACATTGTGTTGTCCAGTCCTCCTTGCGCGTGTGTTTTTTGCCTCGTCCGTGAGCTTGTCTTTTTCGGGTACTGGATCGTTGTTTTCGATGGCAGCACGTCAGAGCTTTCGTGCTCAACGTCCTGCTGATTTTTCAGCCATGCGCAGAGGATCTTGTTTTATGTCTTCATTTTACCGGACGCGATGTGTGTGATTCTGGGGGGGCTGACTGTCCCACTGCTCTCGCTCTCGGCAGTATCATGGAGAGGAATGGCGGGGTAGTATATTACTGTCATCGTCCGTCAGTGGTTAGTCTCCACTCTCAGTGCACATATTTGCACTCAGAAGACTGGCTGATTATTGTGGCCTCTGTCCTGGGTATGAGTATTGATGTTTCCTGTTTTATAATGATTGTGTGGAAAGGGGAGGGGCGGCGGGGGGGAGCCTGGTTTGGAGCTCTGAGCATTGCTATATCTGTTTGGACCTATCCACGCACACAGAACCGTTCTATATGAAGGTAACCAGTCCGTATACAGACAACCAGTCTGCAAATTGAAGACCAAGAACAGAAGGAACAATCCACACAGGCATCAAGAGTCCATCCACGCTCTTGCACACACTCATATCTAGTCCACGCACACAAGCGCGGAACAAGGCCGTAGACACACTGAGGATCAGTCCACTTACATCATGCAAGACTCGTGCCAGCGAACATAAGTCCCGTGGGATGTTTGATGTTTAAGATTCCCCTGTCAGGCTGTTGTTTGGGGTTCAGCCCAGACAGAACACGGCGTTCAGGCGTAGGGCCACAGTGCCATCACCCGCCATGTTACACCTCTCCTTCTGCAGTAAGGAGTTTACTGTATCCATCAAGTGGAAGCGACCGAGTCTGTTGTGCATTTACATTATAGTTGTGTTCTGGATGCTGTGTCATTGTAATGGGACCGGAATTCCACTTCAGGTCTGATTTAAGCGGCTAACACAGCCCCATTAGT
Source organism: Aldrovandia affinis (assembly GCA_029706075.1). Taxonomy (NCBI): domain Eukaryota; kingdom Metazoa; phylum Chordata; class Actinopteri; order Notacanthiformes; family Halosauridae; genus Aldrovandia; species Aldrovandia affinis. The sequence goes on along the minus strand of JAINUG010000051.1, from coordinate 1,903,739 downwards.
TCTGCATGTTCTTGCAGCATGCTGTATCTAGAACGGAGCTCAAATGTAACAGACTCCCACAATCTCATTAATCAGCTTATTGGAAGTGAATACCAAGGGCGCCCCCATAATCCTCAGCTTTACCCACACAGAATTCTGAGGAAAATGCCAACGAAAATGAAATTATGTGAAGTCAACATTGCAGGGAGCATCGCCTGTGCGGTTGCAATATTCAAGATAGGCCTTCATTGAGCTGCCCGTAGCCCTGACATGAATACACTGTGTTGAAACACAACCGTTGAAAATCCCAGGTGACTAATCTCTTTTAATTTTTCCTTCTTTGAATGAGCATATTTTGTCTTGGATGCACTGCATTGAGGGGATTGTTGGCACAATTCACTGGGTTGATACCAGGTCAATGCTAGATTTCTGTGTTCAAATGACCGTGAGGAGAAATTCACCAGCGACATATTAACTTGCATCGCTTCAAATGGAAACAAAGAGGCTCAGTTGTTAAATTCCTCTTCCCCTTTGTTCGTGTTCAATTGATGTTTGTCTCTTTTTGGTTTCAAGTCATTATGAGCGCTGAAAACTGGAGAGACTGGTCTTAATCCTCGAACTTTTCCTTTTACGATGCGCGTTAATCTGCAGACTCAACACTGCGGCCTGAGCACTGGACGTGTAATGGGTTCCAGCATCGTTTCCATGTTCTGGTAGACTGGTAATGAATTTCATTAGACCATATTTCATCCTAAAAAATGTTTCTCCCTCCTCCTCCTCCTACTTGTCGTGCCTTGCTAATACAGTCGGTGCTGTTGAGGCTGGAGGAGGGAATTGTAAAGGTGCCCTTGTGTTTTGGCTCCACCGTCGCGTTTTTTCCGCCTCGCTCCAAATCCGTGGCGAATCTCTAGCCGTCTCCAAGGTCGTGCGCACCGATTTCCTCAAGTTAAACATTCTTTCGGCACAACAAACTAATTTGCATGTGGCTGACATTTGTTGCTTCAGTAATTTCATCTGATAATGGGCGGCCCGCAAAGCCCATCTGAAAGCATATTCCTTAATTGTGTGTTGCTAGGCAACCCGGGTTTTGGCCGTAATCACAGAAAGATTATCTTCTCATTTAAGTAACAGAAAGGTTTAGTTGAAGGGGGTTGGGGGGGGGGGGTGGAGCTGTGGAAATTGCTTTAAAATTTGCATCGCGTGTGTGTTTTGTTAAAAGACGCAACTTCATCTGAAGCTGTGTAGGAAAACAGTGAGAAATTAGGTCTTTTTTATTAGCGCTTGGCAAAGAAAATGTGCTTGTTCCTATAAACAGGTAATCGAATGAGTGAATTTCTAAAAAAGACCGCACACAGTGAAAACCCTTCTGATTAAACCTATTGTATTACGGTCAGACATTCATGTGGATGAAAAGATAAAAGCACACGCACACAAACAAGTTGATTTGCATTCAGCCCACTGAACATCCGTGGAGCTCTGAATTAATTTTCTGGCGCTACAAAACCAGGGTTTATTTATTTATTTTTTATTCAAATTTTTTTTTGATCTTCAGGAAGGTTTTGGGGGATTATATCCGTCCCTCTTAAAGGCAGCTGGGAGTCTTCGGTAAGTCATAGCTAGTGTATCTGGCGTGTATGTGGAGATGAGAGCCACGATTATGCTGGAATATCAAGAGTGTAAAAACAGGGTGGGAGGAACTCCCTCTTGTCCCTCCCTGGTTGGCTAATACCATAAGCAGCTCATTAATAATGCCGTTAAATGGTTGAGTCAGGCGTCTTGGCGGCAGTTCCTGCCCGTCCAATGTACAGTTGGGGAGCGCGCTTACATTGGCCATGGAATTGTCAGTTAGCCGCAAGGACAGCAGCGGAGGTCAGTATCATGTGATGCGATGGCTGCTTATAGCTGACGTGCCTTGTGGTGTCACGCGTGCGTAAGTAGATGCTAGCTTAGACGGATTGCTTTCTGCATACCACGTGGCCGGGCGGAGGATTATCTGGCATGCACCAGACGCCCGCGGTGGAGCCTGCTAGCGAATGTCTTCTCCTCCATAGGAGACCGATGACAGGGGAGGGGGGTTGTGCACACTACTGGGGTCAGTGGGGGTAGGGGGAGGGGTCTGTGCACACTGTTCTGGGGTCAGTGGTGAGTAGGGTGGGAGGGCTCAGAGTGTGTTGTCTAAGGGCCTAGGGCCTGTGGGTGGGTAAGTGACCTCACAGAATGATGTTGTTGTGCCTCCTGGGTGTGGCTGGTCAGCTAATCTGCCTCTTTCTTTAGAGATAGAGATGGAGCGCGTTGGGTGGGGGGTGGGGGTGGGGCGCTGCAGATCATAGTCTTAGACAGGAAGCTTTCACTGCCAGTTACATAACCTTCAAGAGCTTCATTCTCATGGAAGCACTCACTGAGATTTAAATTTTCAATTTACACACCCAGGGACACATTCCCAATACGTTCGCCGATGCCCTTGGATGAAATATTCGGTCGCATGTTCATTTTCTGCTCGGGAGTGAAACAATTTTCTTTCAACGAAGTACATTTGAATAATTTAGAAGTTAAAAAAGGGTTCTCATTATAGAGAGCTTGAGTAGTTAAAGCTAGCGCTAGACCTTAGCCTTCGTAAATCAATTCCAGAAAGAAAGAAAAAACACACGCTGCATATTCAGTAGATCTACAATTTGTGCGTAAATCCAGGGTCGTATTTTATGCCAAATTTTTAACGAGTAAATGATTTGCGCCTATTGGTCTGTGAGTTTAGTCAAATATCGTGTGGAGAGCTGGTTCAATTTTGAAACGTTCCTTTTGGCGTCCTGCTTTCAGAGACGAAAGGACTGGTGTCCTCTTCGCAGTTTGGGTGCTTCTCCTGTGGCTGCAGAGGGCAGCTCCTCTTTTTTTTCCCCTTGTGCGCGTAAAAGTTATGCATATATATTATGTGTACCCTGCGCGTGAGTCGAGGTGGCAGCGTAGCAGAGGGCTGGCATTTGGGGAGGGTGTGCGTGTTCCTTTTGGAAGGGAGCTAGTTTCCTCCCAGCCAGATGTCCCTCGTTTTCGAGAGCGGGGGAAAGGGCTCGTCTCCAAACGGGGCAGGAGGAATGCGTCAGATGCACAGCCCTCTCCTTCCTCAGAACGGAGGACGTGGGAAGGCCGCGGCAAGTGTTTTCCGGCGACCTCTCCCAGCACGCCAGACTTTAGGTTTGGCGCGCCCGTTCGAAGCCGGTGGCCACTCCGTGTTTCACGGACGCGTTAACCGCCTGCGATCTCGGGACGTCACGTTTATGACTCGCGTCGCGTCATCGGAAGTGGCGATAAACTATTCGGTTGTCGTTCTGTTTGTGGAAGTCAATTAGCACAAAGCAGATTTTCTCACAACATTCGTAATGAGTCACGATGAGCGTCATTGAAGTTCAGCCTCCTCCACATTCAAATGAAATGTGCAACACACTCAAAACTTTCAGAGTTGGAATCAAGAATATTGCTGTATTTTGTAAGGCGATGGTATTCATTGAAGCTGAATGTTGATGTATTGTCTCATCGATCAGACATGCTGTAATGTACATGATGATGATGATGATGATGGTGATGATAGTAGTTGTCTCTAAATTGATTATTTCTTTATTGCCGTCTCCTTGGATTATACCAGTGGCTCAAACAATATCTTCATTTTCGGTTTCTTCATCTGTGAAGGTTCTTACATATTTTAGTTACGCATAATTCCCAGCACCCAGAAACTGTGAGAGACTATTGTAAAATGTGAATTTGGCAGTTTAGCTTTCTGCCAGGAAAGGGAAATGCACACGATCACAGAAACTCAAAGAAGGAAGATTTGACAACAGTTGTTATAACACAATGGGCGCATGCTTTTGTTGTTCACAGTACGACTAATTGGCAAATAGCTTGCCTGTGCTTTTGAATGAGTGTTTTTAGCAGGTCGACTCTGAAACGTTCCGTTTCAGTGCAAGCGTTTTTATATAGCCTCGAGGGTTCGAGGTAAGATCAGTCACGTGGCGACGAGGTGAAAGGGAGAGGTGGGGGCAGGGTGGTGCGGGAATCTCTCCGCCCATTTCACCTGACCACGAAGAGGGATTAACGGGGGGAAATCCCAGCAGCCATCTGTAGCCTTTGAGGAGGCCCTCGTAAACATCGCCGCCGAGTTTCACACACAGGCCCGGGCCTTTGTCAGCACTTAACCCAGTAGAAATTAAATACAGACGTACATTGTGGCCTAGATGCAGATTGAAGGTTTACGCCGTCGTGATTGGTCTCTACTTTTATTTGCCCTGCTGCTATTTTTGACCGACACTTTTTCAACAGCGGCAATAAACCAATACGGTGGAGTCGGCATCAAATGCAGGCATGTTTTCAAATACATTCACCATTGTCGTTTGTTTGATAATAGAGGCCAAAATGTATGCTCGGAGGGTGAACTCTTAAAGGGATTTCACCCTGAGAGGAAAACATTAGCGAAATCGCGATAATAGCGTGAGAAAAAAAAGTTTGTTTTTATTAGAATTGTTGTTTTTAAATGTTTGTCTTTTTTTAAAATCTTTGTTTCATTTTTACCGGTTTCCCCCGAAATCATCAGATTTTCCTCGCATTGTTAATCTTTATGATCCCCTTGGCCCACCCTGGGATTAACAGCTTTGCGAGTCAGCTCAAAAAAGGGGGCAAAAAGATGAATGAATATAAACCAGCAGGAATCACTCAAGCATGGCCGCCGGTCAAGTGGCAGTTGACCCCGGTTAAGGGTCACCCCGTGGTGCTCCCTCCCTGGACCGCTCCTCCCAGCCCAGGCACCTCACAATCTGTCCTGTGGAACCAAAGGAACCTTTAGAGTGTGTTTGTTGGGGAGGGGGTTGGGGGGCCGTTGAGGAGGGAGCAGGAACAGGGAGTGATCATACTGGAGACTTTGGAGAATGACCCTGTGGTGCCCTGGTGCGTAGGACACCTGCCCATTCGATGAAGAACAACCCCTGGTCTGTCCTTCTGTGTCCAACGACAATCCGACATATGAATGTGAGGAACCACCGAAGTTGTTAGTTTTTCTCGCTTGGCTTTCTTTATCCAGTGTTTTTTTTTTTTTTTTTTTTTTGTACAAGATGAAAAAAATGAAATAACCTGCTTAAATGAGTAATTGTGTGTCTGTCTGCAGTGGAACATCTGCAGAGATTTCAAAAAGGACGGGGGGTTGGAGGATTTCTTTTTTGGGGGGTGGGGGCGTTCAGATGCAGATGGAGGCGGGGGAGGCTGAACAATCCCGAAATGAGAGAAAGAGACGGAACAGCTGCGCCTGAGTGTCTTTCTTCCTTCCTTTGCTGTGCTGAAACGGGGAGAGAGGGGACATCTTCTGCTTCCCTTTGTCCCCCCCCACCATGCCAGGCAGGTCACCCTGAATTATTCATGCGCTGAAAAGGAAAAACCTCACGGATACCAAATTACCATGCTGAAGTGGGCAGGCGAACCCCGCCGTTTTGTCGAGCAGAGCAGAGGCGTCTTCCCGTGTCGTTAGAGGTTCACAGATTTATTTACTTATTCCATTTACTCTTTTCCCTCCGTTTTCCAGTCTCTCGTTTCAAAGAGTCGCACGGCAGAAATCCGAATGGACTGTATCGTTTCTGGAGAGAAATGGCATGCGTGTTTTCTCTCCCTCCGTCTGATTGGACGTGTCACGCGTCGTGACCGATACCTTTCTTGCGCCTTTTAGATCTGTGCTCCCCAGCGTTGGACCTGGAGGCCGGCTGTTTTGCGCGCTCTTGATCGGACTGCTTTGAATTAATTAGGCTTGATTGAGCTGCTAGTTGGACATGGCCTTAATCACTTTGTCTTTGTGAAAGAAACTCATTACTGGATTTGCTTTAGATTTAGCGCGAATACACAAACAAAGGGGCTTAACATATTTTCGGTAATATCTGCATCTGAAACAAATTTGTGGCAGCTGTCTCAGTGAAGCGTAATGCGAGGTTAAATGAATTGTCCAAGGCCAGTTATTTGAGCAGCGAATGAATCTTCCGCTGATTGCGAAAGGGTGCGAGCCGTACAGAAGTCGGAAGACGTAGCATCGCCGCATCCTTCCATTAGTACCAGGCACCGAAAATAGCATTTCTTTCGCAAAAAGATTAAAGACATACCTGTTAAATGACGACAAACCCAGATGTGCGCGTTCAATTAACAGCTAAACTCGAACTTAACTGTCTGAGGAGCCCAGCTGGAACGGAAGCCAGCACGAACCGTGCTCCCAGGACTTGGGAGGGGAGGGGGGGTTGGGGGGGCGACGACATTGCTTTAAATAACACCGTGTCTGATTGTGAGGCTCTAACCGAGCACCACCCCCCCCCTACATAAGCACAATAAATACTGTTGCGAGTAGCGCGCTGTTACGGTTGTGCGTTCAGGGGGAGGGAGAAGCTTGAGAGGTGGTGGTGAGCGCTGATTGATGGGTTATTATAGGCCACGTTACAGCACCCCATTACTCCTCAGCATGTGGCCTTCATGTTGTGGGCCTTTGCCAACAGGGCAAATCAGTGACAGTATAGTATTCAATCAACTCTGCGGCCGGCAGAAAGCCCGCGTCCCCGGAGCGAGACGCCTCGCAGCGGTCTTGTGTCGAGCAGCGGCAAAGCGAGAATTCAAACGCAACCGCGTCGTGCCCCGTCACCCCCCCCCCCACCCCCGTGCCCGCCGCGTCTCTGCTAACGTTTACAGTTATTAATCCATTAATAAATGTTCCGTTCCCCGGTGCGTGTCTGGGCTTGTCTTAATGAGGAAATTGGAATGCTGTTTTTCCTGGAGAGGACAATGTCAAATAGCGTTTTTTTTTTTTCTTTTCATTTTTTTTTTTTTTTACACACACAAAGGCAAGAAGCAAATTAGTACAGAGACCTGAGAGGGAAACATTTTGCATATTATGTAGCACATTATAAACAAGCCGTGTTGAAGTCACCGTGTTTTTTTATTCCACTGATTCATTATGATGTTGTTAGCAGGCCAGGCTGTTTAAGTCATTATGCACACTGCCAGTTCACTGTGTTAGATAAGAGCTAAGGCTTATTTGTCTGTGCTCCCAAAAATTCCACACTGCTTCGCCAATTACGCGAGAATTCCTTTTAATGGTTTCTTGAAGACTTGGGCCTGGTATGTGCGCAGGGCTAAACAAAGAAGATTATGATCCCGGCGTATGCTTATCTTGTGTCTCACTGGCGAGTAGCTTTTTTAAATAACAATTAATGACCAAGGTTGTGTGATGATTATTATAAGAAGAATTGTGTGTTTGTTTCTCGAGAATTACCGCCCATTATCCCTCCTTAAATTGCTTCCGCCTGCGAGTCCTGCGTTCCTCTTTCGTCCCGCTCGTCGTGGCTAATTAACTCGGCCGAAGGTGCTCCTCGACAGGAAGTAGCAGAAAGTACATTCGGAGACCGAGATCAGGTTTTTCCAGGTGCAGATCGTGTGGCCTATCTTCCCCCTCTGATTACTGCGCGTCTGTTGACTGAGGAAGTATGTAATATCATCTGCGGAGTTTGTTAGGTTATTATGGTGATGAAATGGCTGGAGCTCGCCGTGGTGTGAGTGACCGCTCTAAACGCTGTAACTCTACGCTGAGCGCTCTGCTCGAGACCTCTTTGTCAACAGGACTGGGAGAGCTCATATATTTATGGTAATAGAACCCAGCTGTGCGCTGTGATGTGACAGGTCGGAGGGGGTGGGGGTCTGGAACGGAGCTAGGGGGGTAGCGCGGTTTGTAATTCTGCATTCTGCCATGTGCAGGGGCGCACTGTCACCCCATGAGGTGGGCACTGCTGCCGTGTTCCGCTCCCTCTGCCAGGCCAGATGGTCCCTGTCATGTGGAGGGGGGTTGGGAGGTTGGGGTGGGGGGTGTCTGGGGGAGGGGCCGGGCGCATAACTGCGCCAGAGACGCCTTCCCTGGGAGACTTCACATCTGGGGCCCACCTGCAGCTGTGCCGTCTCTCTCTCTCTCTCTCTCTCTCTCTCTCTCTCTCTCCTCTCCTTCTTTCTCCACCTCTCTTCTGTCCCTGGCACTCTCCGCCACCCCCCCCCTCTCTCTTTCTCTCTCTCTCTCTCTTTATTTTTCCGGAGGGAAAGTGGAAGAGGGGTGATTACAGCAGGCCAGCATTTGGCCAAGCTGTGATCTGCGGCGGCGGTACCCCTCATGTCAGCGCATTTACTGCGCCACTGGGATGGGCGGTGCCTCGAGGGGGGGAGGGGGAGGGGGCTGGGGCGATGGGGCAGGGGGGGGACTGGGAAGAGATGTGAGAGCCGTCCTCAAACGTCATTTTATTTTATTACTGCGCTGGCGAGGCTTTCTTGTTTTGTGTTTTTTTTTCTTTTTTTCTTCCCTTTTTCACCGCGACAGGAATAATAGACTGTGACACTCTCTGCAGCGGTCTGGGGAGCTGCGGCGCTCCGCGCAAATGAAGCACAACGTGAAGGGGTCTCTGGCGGCCCTCCTTATTTACACTCCCCCTCCGCTAATCTGCACTGCCACCGCGGCAAAGAAGGAGAGGAGGAGGAGACGCGCGGAAAAACAAAAGCTCCGAGCCGGTATTGATGGGGAGGTTTTTTGTTATCTGGCCCTGTGAAGGATGCCGTGTAAATACGCCCTGGGTTTGTTTGTACTGGCTGCTGCCTGCACAGGTGTGTCCCACAGGGGCCCGGAGCTGAAAGGCTCAGAGCCTCACAGATAAACATTCGGGGAGGGGAGGGGAGGAGGGGGAGGAGGAGAAGGGGAAGGGGAGGAGTGCAGTGAAAGTGTTTTCCTCTCTGTCCATCAGCTCCGTCCTTGGCGAGGTGTGGGATCTCGTATCGTGCAGGATGGTGCGTGCTTCCGTGTGGCTCAGTACGTGGAGCACAGCACCGACGACGCTTAGGCTGTGGGGTCGATCCCCATTTACCCATTCGCATATTCTGAGAAATGTATGCATTCACAACTGCAGATCGCTTGTTATTAAAGCGTCTGCTGAATGGTATAGGTTACGTTATTCCATATGGACGCTGGCAGGTAGCGGGGGGAAACAGTGGTACCGTGGCAACACTCTTGCTGCTGCTGTTCCTTTAGTGTGCATCGAGTCTGACCCCCCTCTCCCTTCCTCCCCCTCTCCCTCTCCCCTCTCCCTCTCCCCTTCCATTTCGTCTCACCGAAGAGGTCAAAGCTGTGGACTGGAAACGCTTACCGTAAAAAGGGGAACCAAGGTCGTTAGCCGCAGAATGTTAAATCACGTCAGTTACCGTCCTCCCCACGGGCCTGACTGTGAGCTTCCTGTACGGAGGCAAGCTGCGGTAAATGAGCCCTGGCTTCCTGGCACTTCGCGATTGGCGAGATCGTGCCAAATCGGCCGCCGCAGCATTCCCTTTGATGTCTGGGCTCCGCCACGGCATTGCAGGCAACCGAGGCGGCTGAAAAACACGACCCAGGTTTCGCCGATAGCGCAGCGGATCGAGCTCAGAGCCGTCTTTAGCCCGCCGGAGCGAGGCGCACGCGCACTTGGGGTCTCTGAAGCATGGGCTTTGAAACGCCGCAGCTCTGGGTAACGATCCAAACCCCCAAGACGGCTAAGTTGCAGGAACTCCGCTGTCGTGCCGAGCTGGTTCTCAAAGCACGGCGATGGTAAATGTCAGTAATTAAAAGCTTCTAGCTAAGAAAAAAGGGCCTACGCAGCCCATATCCTGCCAGCCAGTGGGACGCGGGCCTCGTGGGTTGGGATTTGCGACCACGAGGCTTCAAGTCTGAGTCCCGGGTAAGGCACTGCCATCGCACCCTTAAACTGAGTACCCATAGATGTGCGATGTGTAAAACATTCGACAAAGTCAGCAGCACAAGAGGCCACAGGTGGAAATTAGTTAAAGGCAAATTCCGCACAGATATTAGGATGTTTTTCTTTACACAGAGAGTTGTCAATGCCTGGAACAGCTTGCCAGGTCGGGTAGTAGAGGCAGAAACATGGGATATTCAAGTCCAGGCTAGATGCAGTACTAGATACTCTTTAGATTGGGACATGACGAGCTTAGATGGGCTGAACGGCCCGTTCTCGTCATTATGTATTCTTATGTTCTTATGTTCTTATGTATCTTGGATAAAGGTGAAGGGTGAGCAAATCATTGATGCGTTGTGGCTACCAACGGTGCCAGCCCCACGTTTGATGCTGACACCTGTAGGCTGGTAGCGCATTCGAAGCGCATCTCATTTTTGAACAAATTTGAACCGTGCCTCCGCCTCCTGGCCGTGCGCTCGAAGCCGAGCGTGGGCTCAGACTCCTCTTCGCTGGAGACGCGTGCGGTGGGCCCGTCGTGACCTCTGAAGGCAAGGCTGCGCTTGCCACTCCTTCCTTTGAACATCCTTTTAAGAGCTTTGCGGGATAAAGGGGGCTTCGTGTGCGATGTCCCCCCGGCCGGGTCCCGCTAAAAGCGGCTCACGTCGTGTCGGGAAGAGCGAGCTGGCACGTGATCGCCGGGTGGGAGGCAGGGACGGCAGATGGGAATGCTGCTTTTAACCCACGGAGGCTGCAAATAGTCAGGTCATTAGTGCGCTCTCCATTCAGCCCAGTTCCCTGCTGGACGTGTGTGGCTAATACCAGTCCTGGTGGCCTGATGCAGGAGTGAGTTAGTTAGTGCGTGTGTGTGTGTGTGTGTGTGTGTGTGTGTGTGTGTGTGCGTGCGTGTGTGTGTGTGTGTGTGTGTGTGTGCGTGTGCCTGTGCGCGTGTATGTGTATGTGTGTGTGTGTGTGTGTGTGCATGCATACGTGCACGTGCCTGTGTGTGCATGTGCACATCTATGTGTGTGCGTGCGCATGGGTCAGGAGCTGAGGGGTGAGTACGACAGATGCCCCCTAGTCTGCTTACAAAAGCTAGCCATCGTAGTGGATCTACTGCGCCGATCTGTTTATGTTGATATTTATCCTTCGCTCAGGGTAAGCTGACCTGCGAGGTCACGGATATCGCCAGCGAGCGACTCTAACGACGCAGCGTGTTATTCACGCTGTGGGGAGATAAGTACCCGCTGCTGAGTGGCTCACGCTGGGATCCGCCGCTGTTTGCGTTCGCCAACTAACAGATACTCACTCAATGTGAGCGTTTTTAACGTGAGCCATTTTGGCAGAATCAGAGGGGGTTCGTTTAGCAGGGTTACGGCTGTAGGTCTGCACTGCATATGTTTTTCTGTGCGCAAGGAAGAGAGAACCGAGTGTGCGAGGTTTGTGTGTGTGTGTGTGTGTGTGTGTGCATGTGTGTCTGTTTGTATGTTGCTGTCTGCTGTCTG
>JAINUG010000051.1:1885000-1887500 GCA_029706075.1 Aldrovandia affinis | reverse complement strand
GAGAGTCCCGCCGGGAGGGGGAGGGCCAGGTAGTAAACAGCAGCTGGCCCGCGGATCGTCTCCAGCGCCATCGCCTGTTGACCGCGAAGCCAGGAAGGAAGGGATTAATTAAACCCGGGGTCGAATTAGAGAGGCTCCATACGCAGCTGCTATTCTGAAATCGCTTTTTATTTGTTAAGTCGGCGACGTCGGAACGCGCCCAGCCCTTCGTTCTGCTCCGATTTGCTACATTTGGTTTGGGTTTTCGTCACGTGTCCTTGTGATTGGAGTCCGTGTGTGTGTTTGGTGGGGGTCTTTGGGTGCCGGACACTTGGTGTGGGGGTTTTACGGCGTCGGTAGAGATGGATTTAGCCATGTTCCTTAGCGCGTGCTCACTTCAGCAAAAACAACAGCACGTGAGTGAGCCTGACCCCCAAGAGACGCACCCCACTGCTCCTGATGAGAGAGAAGGAGACAGTATGACACACACAGAGAGAGAGAGACAGAGAGAGAGAGAGAGAGAGAGAGAGAGAGAGAGAGACAGAGAGAGACAGAGAGACAGAGAGAGACAGAGAGAGACAGAGAGAGACAGAGAGAGAGAGAGAGAGAGAGAGAGAGAGAGAGAGGGAGAGAGGGGGGAGGAGGTGTAGAGGAAGTTAACAACAGATACACTGAGGTGCTCCGGGTGGACAGACTGTCAGGACGGTCACAGGATGCGGTCAGCGCGTCCGCCATGTTTTGTGACCCGGGTCGTACTCTCTCCCCCCCCCCCCGCCCCCATTATCACGTTCTTAACCCCTTCCGCCGTAGAGCCTAATCTTCCCCTCTGTTTGTGTCGCTCTGCGAAGGCTGCCTGCTTGTGGACCGTGTAAACGTGAGGACGGTCATCGCGCGTGCGGTAATCCCCATGGGCTCGGTGCGTCTCGGGGAGTCGGGCGAGGGGTCTCTAGAATCGCCGTCCCCCGTTTTCCCGGGTTCCCCCGGGGCCGCCGATCGACAGGGCATCTGAGGCGCGACACTAACAGCGGGAGCCTCCGAAACACACCTGAGACGGCCCATTACCGGCAGCCGGCGCTAACTTCTGATGTCGAGGAAGGTGCGATCGGCACCAGCGCTTAGCTTTCCCCCGCTCTTAAGATCTCACAGTTTGCATGTTTTAATGAAACGCCCGTGAGTGCAAAAAGCTCCCTCTCGTTGCAAAAAAAAAAAAAAAAAAAGGTGGGGGGGGTGGAGGAGTAAGGGAGAGGGAGGGGAAGAGTGCGGTTATAATCTCCAACAGTGGCGCAGATGTCACTGCCTAAAATAAAGTGCATTATAAACCAGCCAAAGCCAGTTAAGTTATCACCATGACAACAGGCAGCAGGCGGATGGAGGACCACAGCGGCGGCTCCGCAGCCCCGTGAGTGCACAGCATCTCCTCTCTCCGAACGCTGCCTCTCCTCTTTCCCCCCATCGCTCTCTGTCTCCATTTCGCTCGCCTCTCTTCACGTCTCCCCGCGGTCGGTCTGGGGCGGGCAGCGCTCGCCAGCGGCCTCTCCTGGCCAGGAGAGCAGTGGCATGTACCTGTCGCCACTCGCAATGCCATGCTACACCCAGCCCCCATCCCTCTGTGCCTCTCTGCCCCGTCCCTCTCCCTCTCCTGGCTTTCTCCGCCCATTCCTCCGTCTCTCCGTTTGTCTTAACAGCCCCTCCCCCTCTCTCCCCGTCGTCTGTTTTTCACACTTTCACCTCTCGCCATCTATCTGTCTGTCTGTTCTGCCCACTGTAGAACCATGCCCCTTTGTCTGCCTGCATGGCTCCTGTGCCTCTGCCTTTATGTCCTGTCCTTCTGTCCGTCTGCTCAGTCCACTCTGTCTGTCTGTCTGTCTGTCCTTGTACTGCTGTTTGTCCGGCTGTTCTGTCTGTGCATACATCTGTCTGTCGGTTTGCCTGTCTGTCCTATCTGTCTATACCTCTGTCTGTCAGTGCTTCTTATTTTCCATTACTGCTGTTTGTCTGGCTGTGCTATCTGTCTGTCTGTCTGTCTGTCGCTGGCTGTGAGCAGGCGAGGGGTGCAGCTGCGTGCGTCGTGTCCAAGGCCACGCCCTGATCCCTCCCACTCCTCCCGATCCCTCCCTCCCTGCGCCGGGCTCCCATCAGGCACATTATCTCAGCTCATCTGCCCCGCCGGCCCAGCAGGGGTGCTGCAGTTACCTCATCCGCACCCCCTCAGGGAGAGGCCCACTGGAAGCCTCTGGCTCTCGCCTCGCCCTTTAACGATGTCGGCGCTGCGCAGTGTGTCGGCGGGAGGGCTCGGCAGGTCCGCCTGACGTAATCGCGCTGGAAACATGAATATTGATGGCGCTCTTATTAAAATTGTATGGATGCGGGGTGTTTAAAATGGCGGTGGGCGCGGCGTGGCCAGTTTGCGCTGAGCGGTGTTAAGCGCTCGGTCAGGGGGGAGGGCCGGTCACACCTCGGCCTCGGACTGGGGCTGTCCGCCTGGCCCCACAGTTTACACGCGGTCACGCTCGCCGGCACT